>JACDQD010000004.1:411446-440666 GCA_019843655.1 Lethocerus indicus | reverse complement strand
CCAGGTCTATTCACACAGTTCCGGGCTGGAGGCGATAGATTTAAAATGGCAAAATTCGGGTACCACTTGGGGGTCCAGGAACGGATGACTCTCTCTCCGTTAATATTAATGATATCGGGACGAGACTTGTTTCTAAATGCATTGTTTGCTTTACTCTACAGGTCTATTCACACAGTTCCGGGCTGGAGGCGATAGATTTAAAATGGCAAAATTCGGGTACCACTTGGGGGTCCAGGAACGGATGACTCTCTCCGTTAATATTAATGATATCGGGACGAGACTTGTTTCTAAATGCATTGTTTGCTTTACTCTACAGGTCTATTCACACAGTTCCGGGCTGGAGGCGATAGATTTAAAATGGCAAAATTCGGGTACCACTTGGGGGTCCAGGAATGGATGACTCTCTCCGTTAATATTAATGATATCGGGACGAGACTTGTTTCTAAATGCATTGTTTGCTTTACTCTACAGGTCTATTCACACAGTTCCGGGCTGGAGGCGATAGATTTAAAATGGCAAAATTCGGGTACCACTTGGGGGTCCAGGAACGGATGACTCTCTCTCCGTTAATATTAATGATATCGGGACGAGACTTGTTTCTAAATGCATTGTTTGCTTTACTCTACAGGTCTATTCACACAGTTCCGGGCTGGAGGCGATAGATTTAAAATGGCAAAATTCGGGTACCACTTGGGGGTCCAGGAACTTCGTTCAATTTACGTATTGCTTCGACTCTCTCTCCGTTAATATTAATGATATCGGGACGAGACTTGTTTCTAAATGCATTGTTTGCTTTACTCTACAGTCTGGGCTGGAGGCGATAGATTTAAAATGGCAAAATTGGGTACCACTTGGGGGTCCAGGAATGGATGACTCTCTCTCCGTTAATATTAATGATATCGGGACGAGACTTGTTTCTAAATGCATTGTTTGCTTTACTCTACAGGTCTATTCACACAGTTCCGGGCTGGAGGCGATAGATTTAAAATGGCAAAATTCGGGTACCACTTGGGGGTCCAGGAACGGATGACTCTCTCTCCGTTAATATTAATGATATCGGGACGAGACTTGTTTCTAAATGCATTGTTTGCTTTACTCTACAGGTCTATTCACACAGTTCCGGGCTGGAGGCGATAGATTTAAAATGGCACCACTTGGGGGTCCAGGTATTAATGATATCGGGACGAGACTTGTTTCTAAATGCATTGTTTGCTTTACTCTACAGGTCTATTCACACAGTTCCGGGCTGGAGGCGATAGATTTAAAATGGCAAAATTCACCACTTGGGGGTCCAGGAACGGATGACTCTCTCCGTTAATATTAATGATATCGGGACGAGACTTGTTTCTAAATGCATTGTTTGCTTTACTCTACAGGTCTATTCACACAGTTCCGGGCTGGAGGCGATAGATTTAAAATGGCAAAATTCGGGTACCACTTGGGGGTCCAGGAACGGATGACTCTCTCTCCGTTAATATTAATGATATCGGGACGAGACTTGTTTCTAAATGCATTGTTTGCTTTACTCTACAGGTCTATTCACACAGTTCCGGGCTGGAGGCGATAGATTTAAAATGGCAAAATTCGGGTACCACTTGGGGGTCCAGGAACGGATGACTCTCTCCGTTAATATTAATGATATCGGGACGAGACTTGTTTCTAAATGCATTGTTTGCTTTACTCTACAGGTCTATTCACACAGTTCCGGGCTGGAGGCGATAGATTTAAAATGGCAAAATTCGGGTACCACTTGGGGGTCCAGGAACGGATGACTCTCTCTCCGTTAATATTAATGATATCGGGACGAGACTTGTTTCTAAATGCATTGTTTGCTTTACTCTACAGGTCTATTCACACAGTTCCGGGCTGGAGGCGATAGATTTAAAATGGCAAAATTCGGGTACCACTTGGGGGTCCAGGAACGGATGACTCTCTCTCCGTTAATATTAATGATATCGGGACGAGACTTGTTTCTAAATGCATTGTTTGCTTTACTCTACAGGTCTATTCACACAGTTCCGGGCTGGAGGCGATAGATTTAAAATGGCAAAATTCGGGTACCACTTGGGGGTCCAGGAACGGATGACTCTCTCCGTTAATATTAATGATATCGGGACGAGACTTGTTTCTAAATGCATTGTTTGCTTTACTCTACAGGTCTATTCACACAGTTCCGGGCTGGAGGCGATAGATTTAAAATGGCAAAATTCGGGTACCACTTGGGGGTCCAGGAATGGATGACTCTCTCTCCGTTAATATTAATGATATCGGGACGAGACTTGTTTCTAAATGCATTGTTTGCTTTACTCTACAGGTCTATTCACACAGTTCCGGGCTGGAGGCGATAGATTTAAAATGGCAAAATTCGGGTACCACTTGGGGGTCCAGGAACGGATGACTCTCTCTCCGTTAATATTAATGATATCGGGACGAGACTTGTTTCTAAATGCATTGTTTGCTTTACTCTACAGGTCTATTCACACAGTTCCGGGCTGGAGGCGATAGATTTAAAATGGCAAAATTCGGGTACCACTTGGGGGGTCCAGGAATGGATGACTCTCTCTCCGTTAATATTAATGATATCGGGACGAGACTTGTTTCTAAATGCATTGTTTGCTTTACTCTACAGGTCTATTCACACAGTTCCGGGCTGGAGGCGATAGATTTAAAATGGCAAAATTCGGGTACCACTTGGGGGTCCAGGAACGGATGACTCTCTCTCCGTTAATATTAATGATATCGGGACGAGACTTGTTTCTAAATGCATTGTTTGCTTTACTCTACAGGTCTATTCACACAGTTCCGGGCTGGAGGCGATAGATTTAAAATGGCAAAATTCGGGTACCACTTGGGGGGTCCAGGAACGGATGACTCTCTCTCCGTTAATATTAATGATATCGGGACGAGACTTGTTTCTAAATGCATTGTTTGCTTTATTCTACAGGTCTATTCACACAGTTCCGGGCTGGAGGCGATGGAATTAAAATGTCAAAATGGGATTTTTAGACCCCGAAATGGCCAGAAGATGCGGTTTTTTGGACCAAAAATGCGGTTTTTAGGCCCACAAATTGGGGTTTTTTAGTCCAGAAATGGGGTATTTAGACGCACAAATGGCCCAAAAAAGTGGATTTCAAGCCCAAATATGGGGTTTTTAGACTCAAAAATGGCCCAAAAATCCGGCTTTTAGGCCAACAAATGGGGTTTTTAGGCCCAAAAATGGTGTTTTTAGACATAACAATGGCCCAAACATGTGGATTTTAGGCCCAAAAATGGGGTTTTTAGATGCAAAAATGTGGTTTTTAGGCTCAAAAATACGGATTTTAGCCCAAAAAATTGCCCAAGAATGCGGTTTTTCTGCCCAAAAATTGGATTTTTAGACCCCAAAATGGCCAGAAGATGCGGTTTTTTGGACCAAAAATGCGGTTTTTAGGCCCACAAATTGGGGTTTTTTGGTCCAGAAATGGGGTATTTAGACGCACAAATGGCCCAAAAAGTGGATTTCAAGCCCAAATATGGGGTTTTTAGACGCAAAAATGGCCCAAAAATCCGGCTCTTAGGCCAACAAATTGGGTTTTTAGGCCCAAAAATGGTGCTTTTAGACACAACAATGGCCCAAACATGTGGATTTTAGGCCCAAAAATGGGGTTTTTAGATGCAAAAATGTGGTTTTTAGGCCCAAAAATACGGATTTTAGCCCAAAAAATTGCCCAAGAATGCGGTTTTTAGACGCAAAAATGACCCAAAAATACGGTTCTTAATCGCAAAATTAGCCCAAAAATGCCGTTTTTTTGCCTAAAAATGCCTTTTTTTTGCCCAAAAATGCGGTTTATACTACCAAAAATGGGGTTTTTAGACGCAAAAATGGCCAAAATAAGAGGTTTTAGGCCCAAAACTGGGCTTTTTATTCTTTAAAATGCTCTAAAAATGCGGATTTTAGGCCCAAAAATACGGAATTTAGGCCCAAAAATGGGATTTTAAGACGCAAAAATGGCCAAAAAAATCGGTTTTAGGCCCAGAACTGGACTTTTTAGTCTTTAAAATGGTCCAAAAATGCGGATTTTATTCCCAAAAATACGGATTTTAGGCACAAAAATGGGATTTTAAGACGCAAAAATAGCACAAAATGGCGGATTTTAGGCCAAAAAATACGGATTTTAGTCCCAAAAATGGGGTTTTTAGACGAAAAAATGGCCCAAAAATGCGGTTTTTAGGCCAAACATTAGTCCACAAATGCAATTTTTCTGCCCAAAAATTGGGTTTATAGGCCTAAAAGTGCGGTTTAGCGACAAAAATTTGGCCCAGAAAATGCGGTTATAGGCCCAAAAATGGGGTTTTTAAACGCAAAAATGACCTGAAGATGCTTTTTTTAAACCCAAAACTGGGGTTTTAGGACAAATAAATAGCCCAAAAATGCAGTTTTGAAGCCAAAAATTCTGTTTTAGACACAAAATGCAGATTTTAGGCCCAAAATGGGGTTTAAGACGCAAAATTGGCCCGAAATGCGGTTATAGGCCCAAAATGGGTTTTAAACGCAAAATGACCTGAAGATGCTTTTAAACCCAAACTGGTTTAGGACAAATAAATAGCCCAAAATGCAGTTTTGAAGCCAAAAATTCTGTTTTAGACACAAAATGCAGATTTTAGGCCCAAAATGGGGTTTAAGACGCAAAATTGGCCCAAAAATGAGGTTTTAATCAAAAATTTTCGAAAAAACCAAAATTTTCGATTTTCGACCCGCCTTTTCAGGGGCAAGTGTAACTCACATTAATACATTTGTGGGTGCAATATGGGGCCGATATCTGAAAATTTTCGAAAAACCTAAATTTTCGATTTCCGGGCCGTCCGTTTAAGGGCAAGTGTAGCTCACATTAATACACTTGTGGGTGCAATATGGGGCCGATATCTGAAAATTTTCGAAAAACCTAAATTTTCGATTTCCGGGCCGTCCTTTTAGGGGCAAGTGTAGCTCACATTAATACACTTGTGGGTGCAATATGGGGCCGATCTGAGAAAATTTTCGAAAAACCTAAATTTTCGATTTCCGGGCCGTCCTTTTAGGGGCAAGTGTAGCTCACATTAATACACTTGTGGGTGCAATATGGGGCCGATATCTGAAAATTTTCGAAAAACCTAAATTTTCGATTTCCGGGCCGTCCTTTTAGGGGCAAGTGTAGCTCACATTAATACACTTGTGGGTGCAATATGGGGCCGATATCTGAAAATTTTCGAAAAACCTAAATTTTCGATTTCCGGGCCGTCCTTTTAGGGGCAAGTGTAGCTCACATTAATACACTTGTGGGTGCAATATGGGGCCGATCTGAGAAAATTTTCGAAAAACCTAAATTTTCGATTTCCGTCCTTTTAGGGGCAAGTGTAGCTCACATTAATACACTTGTGGGTGCAATATGGGGCCGATATCTGAAAATTTTCGAAAAACCTAAATTTTCGATTTCCGGGCCGTCCTTTTAGGGGCAAGTGTAGCTCACATTAATACACTTGTGGGTGCAATATGGGGATATCTGAAAATTTTCGAAAAACCTAAATTTTCGATTTCCGGGCCGTCCTTTTAGGGGCAAGTGTAGCTCACATTAATACACTTGTGGGTGCAATATGGGGCCGATATCTGAAAATTTTCGAAAAACCTAAATTTTCGATTTCCGGGCCGTCCTTTTAGGGGCAAGTGTAGCTCACATTAATACACTTGTGGGTGCAATATGGGGCCGATATCTGAAAATTTTCGAAAAACCTAAATTTTCGATTTCCGGGCCGTCCTTTTAGGGGCAAGTGTAGCTCACATTAATACACTTGTGGGTGCAATATGGGGCCGATATCTGAAAATTTTCGAAAAACCTAAATTTTCGATTTCCGGGCCGTCCTTTTAGGGGCAAGTGTAGCTCACATTAATACACTTGTGGGTGCAATATGGGGCCGATATCTGAAAATTTTCGAAAAACCTAAATTTTCGATTTCCGGGCCGTCCTTTTAGGGGCAAGTGTAGCTCACATTAATACACTTGTGGGTGCAATATGGGGCCGATATCTGAAAATTTTCGAAAAACCTAAATTTTCGATTTCCGGGCCGTCCTTTTAGGGGCAAGTGTAGCTCACATTAATACACTTGTGGGTGCAATATGGGGCCGATATCTGAAAATTTTCGAAAAACCTAAATTTTCGATTTCCGGGCCGTCCTTTTAGGGGCAAGTGTAGCTCACATTAATACACTTGTGGGTGCAATATGGGGCCGATATCTGAAAATTTTCGAAAAACCTAAATTTTCGATTTCCGGGCCGTCCTTTTAGGGGCAAGTGTAGCTCACATTAATACACTTGTGGGTGCAATATGGGGCCGATATCTGAAAATTTTCGAAAAACCTAAATTTTCGATTTCCGGGCCGTCCTTTTAGGGGCAAGTGTAGCTCACATTAATACACTTGTGGGTGCAATATGGGGCCGATATCTGAAAATTTTCGAAAAACCTAAATTTTCGATTTCCGGGCCGTCCTTTTAGGGGCAAGTGTAGCTCACATTAATACACTTGTGGGTGCAATATGGGGCCGATATCTGAAAATTTTCGAAAACCTAAATTTTCGATTTCCGGGCCGTCCTTTTAGGGGCAAGTGTAGCTCACATTAATACACTTGTGGGTGCAATATGGGGCCGATATCTGAAAATTTTCGAAAAACCTAAATTTTCGATTTCCGGGCCGTCCTTTTAGGGGCAAGTGTAGCTCACATTAATACACTTGTGGGTGCAATATGGGGCCGATATCTGAAAATTTTCGAAAAACCTAAATTTTCGATTTCCGGGCCGTCCTTTTAGGGGCAAGTGTAGCTCACATTAATACACTTGTGGGTGCAATATGGGGCCGATATCTGAAAATTTTCGAAAAACCTAAATTTTCGATTTCCGGGCCGTCCTTTTAGGGGCAAGTGTAGCTCACATTAATACACTTGTGGGTGCAATATGGGGCCGATATCTGAAAATTTTCGAAAAACCTAAATTTTCGATTTCCGGGCCGTCCTTTTAGGGGCAAGTGTAGCTCACATTAATACACTTGTGGGTGCAATATGGGGCCGATATCTGAAAATTTTCGAAAAACCTAAATTTTCGATTTCCGGGCCGTCCTTTTAGGGGCAAGTGTAGCTCACATTAATACACTTGTGGGTGCAATATGGGGCCGATATCTGAAAATTTTCGAAAAACCTAAATTTTCGATTTCCGGGCCGTCCTTTTAGGGGCAAGTGTAGCTCACATTAATACACTTGTGGGTGCAATATGGGGCCGATATCTGAAAATTTTCGAAAAACCTAAATTTTCGATTTCCGGGCCGTCCTTTTAGGGGCAAGTGTAGCTCACATTAATACACTTGTGGGTGCAATATGGGGCCGATATCTGAAAATTTTCGAAAAACCTAAATTTTCGATTTCCGGGCCGTCCTTTTAGGGGCAAGTGTAGCTCACATTAATACACTTGTGGGTGCAATATGGGGCCGATATCTGAAAATTTTCGAAAACCTAAATTTTCGATTTCCGGGCCGTCCTTTTAGGGGCAAGTGTAGCTCACATTAATACACTTGTGGGTGCAATATGGGGCCGATATCTGAAAATTTTCGAAAAACCTAAATTTTCGATTTCCGGGCCGTCCTTTTAGGGGCAAGTGTAGCTCACATTAATACACTTGTGGGTGCAATATGGGGCCGATATCTGAAAATTTTCGAAAAACCTAAATTTTCGATTTCCGGGCCGTCCTTTTAGGGGCAAGTGTAGCTCACATTAATACACTTGTGGGTGCAATATGGGGCCGATATCTGAAAATTTTCGAAAAACCTAAATTTTCGATTTCCGGGCCGTCCTTTTAGGGGCAAGTGTAGCTCACATTAATACACTTGTGGGTGCAATATGGGGCCGATATCTGAAAATTTTCGAAAAACCTAAATTTTCGATTTCCGGGCCGTCCTTTTAGGGGCAAGTGTAGCTCACATTAATACACTTGTGGGTGCAATATGGGGCCGATATCTGAAAATTTTCGAAAAACCTAAATTTTCGATTTCCGGGCCGTCCTTTTAGGGGCAAGTGTAGCTCACATTAATACACTTGTGGGTGCAATATGGGGCCGATATCTGAAAATTTTCGAAAAACCTAAATTTTCGATTTCCGGGCCGTCCTTTTAGGGGCAAGTGTAGCTCACATTAATACACTTGTGGGTGCAATATGGGGCCGATATCTGAAAATTTTCGAAAAACCTAAATTTTCGATTTCCGGGCCGTCCTTTTAGGGGCAAGTGTAGCTCACATTAATACACTTGTGGGTGCAATATGGGGCCGATATCTGAAAATTTTCGAAAAACCTAAATTTTCGATTTCCGGGCCGTCCTTTTAGGGGCAAGTGTAGCTCACATTAATACACTTGTGGGTGCAATATGGGGCCGATCTGAGAAAATTTTCGAAAAACCTAAATTTTCGATTTCCGGGCCGTCCTTTTAGGGGCAAGTGTAGCTCACATTAATACACTTGTGGGTGCAATATGGGGCCGATATCTGAAAATTTTCGAAAAACCTAAATTTTCGATTTCCGGGCCGTCCTTTTAGGGGCAAGTGTAGCTCACATTAATACACTTGTGGGTGCAATATGGGGCCGATATCTGAAAATTTTCGAAAACCTAAATTTTCGATTTCCGGGCCGTCCTTTTAGGGGCAAGTGTAGCTCACATTAATACACTTGTGGGTGCAATATGGGGCCGATATCTGAAAATTTTCGAAAAACCTAAATTTTCGATTTCCGGGCCGTCCTTTTAGGGGCAAGTGTAGCTCACATTAATACACTTGTGGGTGCAATATGGGGCCGATATCTGAAAATTTTCGAAAAACCTAAATTTTCGATTTCCGGGCCGTCCTTTTAGGGGCAAGTGTAGCTCACATTAATACACTTGTGGGTGCAATATGGGGCCGATATCTGAAAATTTTCGAAAAACCTAAATTTTCGATTTCCGGGCCGTCCTTTTAGGAGCAAGTGTAGCTCACATTAATACACTTGTGGGTGCAATATGGGGCCGATATCTGAAAATTTTCGAAAAACCTAAATTTTCGATTTCCGGGCCGTCCTTTTAGGGGCAAGTGTAGCTCACATTAATACACTTGTGGGTGCAATATGGGGCCGATATCTGAAAATTTTCGAAAAACCTAAATTTTCGATTTCCGGGCCGTCCTTTTAGGGGCAAGTGTAGCTCACATTAATACACTTGTGGGTGCAATATGGGGCCGATATCTGAAAATTTTCGAAAACCTAAATTTTCGATTTCCGGGCCGTCCTTTTAGGGGCAAGTGTAGCTCACATTAATACACTTGTGGGTGCAATATGGGGCCGATATCTGAAAATTTTCGAAAACCTAAATTTTCGATTTCCGGGCCGTCCTTTTAGGGGCAAGTGTAGCTCACATTAATACACTTGTGGGTGCAATATGGGGCCGATATCTGAAAATTTTCGAAAAACCTAAATTTTCGATTTCCGGGCCGTCCTTTTAGGGGCAAGTGTAGCTCACATTAATACACTTGTGGGTGCAATATGGGGCTTGCTGAAAATTTTCGAAAACCTAAATTTTCGATTTCCGGGCAAGTGTAGCTCACATTAATACACTTGTGGGTGCAATATGGGGCCGATCTGAAAATTTTCGAAAACCTAAATTTTCGATTTCCGGGCCGTCCTTTGGGGCAAGTGTTTCAGCGGCAAAGTTCGACACCACTTGGGGGTCCAGGAATGACTCTCTCTCCGTTAATATTAATGATATCGGGACGAGACTTGTTTCTAAATGCATTGTTTGCTTTACTCTACAGGTCTATTCACACAGTTCCGGGCTGGAGGCGATAGATTTAAAATGGCAAAATTCGGGTACCACTTGGGGGTCCAGGACTCTCTCCGTTAATATTAATGATATCGGGACGAGACTTGTTTCTAAATGCATTGTTTGCTTTACTCTACAGGTCTATTCACACAGTTCCGGGCTGGAGGCGATAGATTTAAAATGGCAAAATTCGGGTACCACTTGGGGGGTCCAGGAATGGATGACTCTCTCTCCGTTAATATTAATGATATCGGGACGAGACTTGTTTCTAAATGCATTGTTTGCTTTACTCTACAGGTCTATTCACACAGTTCCGGGCTGGAGGCGATAGATTTAAAATGGCAAAATTCGGGTACCACTTGGGGGTCCAGGAATGGATGACTCTCTCCGTTAATATTAATGATATCGGGACGAGACTTGTTTCTAAATGCATTGTTTGCTTTACTCTACAGGTCTATTCACACAGTTCCGGGCTGGAGGCGATAGATTTAAAATGGCAAAATTCGGGTACCACTTGGGGGGTCCAGGAATGGATGACTCTCTCTCCGTTAATATTAATGATATCGGGACGAGACTTGTTTCTAAATGCATTGTTTGCTTTACTCTACAGGTCTATTCACACAGTTCCGGGCTGGAGGCGATAGATTTAAAATGGCAAAATTCGGGTACCACTTGGGGGGTCCAGGAATGGATGACTCTCTCTCCGTTAATATTAATGATATCGGGACGAGACTTGTTTCTAAATGCATTGTTTGCTTTACTCTACAGGTCTATTCACACAGTTCCGGGCTGGAGGCGATAGATTTAAAATGGCAAAATTCGGGTACCACTTGGGGGGTCCAGGAATGGATGACTCTCTCTCCGTTAATATTAATGATATCGGGACGAGACTTGTTTCTAAATGCATTGTTTGCTTTACTCTACAGGTCTATTCACACAGTTCCGGGCTGGAGGCGATAGATTTAAAATGGCAAAATTCGGGTACCACTTGGGGGGTCCAGGAATGGATGACTCTCTCTCCGTTAATATTAATGATATCGGGACGAGACTTGTTTCTAAATGCATTGTTTGCTTTACTCTACAGGTCTATTCACACAGTTCCGGGCTTAAGGCGATAGATTTAAAATGGCAAAATTCGGGTACCACTTGGGGGGTCCAGGAATGGATGACTCAAATTCATGAAATTTTGGAGCAATTTCGCGCCTAAAATCAGCATTTTTGTTGCCGAATTCGGGCCAAAAAACAGCAGTTTTGGGCCTAAAAACAGCATTTTTGGGCCGATTTGTCGCCTAAAATCAGCATTTTGAACCCAACAAACCGAATTTTTGGAGCAATTTCGCGCCTAAAATCAGCATTTTTGTTGCCGAATTCGGGCCAAAAAACAGCAGTTTTGGGCCTAAAAACAGCATTTTGGGCCGATTTGTCGCCTAAAATCAGCATTTTGAACCCAACAAACCGAATGTTTGGAGCAATTTCGCGCCTAAAATCAGCATTTTTGTTGTCGAATTCGGGCCAAAAAACAGCAGTTTTGGGCTAATCTTATGCCAAAAAAAAACAGCAATTTGGGCTAATTTTATGCCCAAAAACCGCATTTCAGGGCTGATTTTGCAATTAATGCAACTGCAAAACTATATAACCAAAGTACCAAAAAATCCCCCCCCGAATAACTGTCGGGATTTCAAAAATACAAAAAAAAATTAAACGAAATAAATGAGAAAAAAAATTTGTAAATTTTGGACCAACTCCCGAATACTTTCGCGATTTAAAAATATTGACGGAATTTTTCGAACTATCCTAATTTTAAATCTAAATAAATGTCAGTTCCGAGTATACAAGTTTGGGGCCTGTTGTATCGTTTAGCGATTTTAAAATTTCAATATAGTAAAAATCGGAGCTTTAAAATTTTCTGAATTTTCCTACTGTAAATAAAAATTAAATCGGAATAAATAATTTTTACAACTTTGTTATAGTCGAGGCGGGCTTGTGTATCGGTGGGCCGGTGAAGGGGATAACAGTCGATGTCAGGTTATGTTTCTTTGTCTAAGTGTCTCGGGACAGAACTTTGAACTGAGAATTAGCGTCGATAAGAAGAAGTTAGATCTGACCGGCCCAATCGACGATGGACTCGGCACTCGCCCGGCGGTAATTGTGTCAATTCGGTGAAATAATAATTATTATTATAATAACTGAAGCGAAACTGGAAGAGGCTGGTGGAGGGTAGGGTAGGGTAGGGTAGGGCGGGGCGGATGGATAATAATGAGGGTGTTGTTCCAGGTGGTGGCGCGTTGGAGATGTCGGCAGCGAGGATTACCGACTGGGGCTTGAGCGTTGTCGCCGCTCTACACGCCTCCCCAGACACGCTAGTGCTACACACCTCGCGCCTCAAATACAAATCGACCGCGACAGATAAGCTAAACACCTACACTACCCGCCCGCCTACCAAACCCCCCCCCCCAGGCAGATTCTTCGATACGTTATTATTCGGTCCTGTCCGTATAAAAAGCTAAAACACGGTGAACATTTCGCTGTTTTATTTTCGCAAGGCTGTTAACGTCATAAAAAGTCGTACGCCGTGTACGCTGCGATGAAGCGTGTACCGGTCGGCGAAATTCCTGATTTCTTCGTTGAAAGGCGAGGGCAGCGCTCCGGATGACCGAATAAAGGCGACAGTTCGACACTGGGAGGGGACATTGCGCACAAGCCGAATTTATCTTATACGCGCATTCGAAACCGTCTACGGCTTTTCTGCGCACAGATTTTGACGACGTACTTAAAAAAATATGTACAACACCAGTTGTTGTCGATGAATTCCCCAATTACTTAGTCGCCGACCCAATAGTATTGTCGATACAAAACGATATTTGGCCGTCTGACCGTGACGGCGCAAAATGAGTCTAAGTAACCCTTCGAATAAGGTATGAACCCGGTTCGTTGTTTTTTTTGTTTTTTTTAAATATACCTCGATCCAATCTTTTATAAGAATTACAGGATTTATTTGTATATATTGTTTGCCTGAAAGTAATGCCATTTCTATACATGTAAATATTCATTTGTTATTTGTCTGCTGATTGTGTTGAATTTCACAAAATTTGCGTACCGAAGACATTTTAATAGTTAGAGTGAAAACAAGGGTGAGTTATTATATAAATATATCTATCTATCTATCTATCTATCTATCTATCTATCTATCTATATATATATATATATATATATATATATATATATATATATATATATATATTTATTTATTTATTTATTTATTTATTTATACAGGAATCACTCGCTTAGAGGAGTATCGATGCTTGCGACG
This sequence comes from Lethocerus indicus, assembly GCA_019843655.1. NCBI lineage: Eukaryota > Metazoa > Arthropoda > Insecta > Hemiptera > Belostomatidae > Lethocerus > Lethocerus indicus. Next base: position 427,522 of record JACDQD010000004.1, on the reverse strand, counting down.
TAATCTACAATTTATAATTTTGCCAAGCAAACTTACTATTAGGCGATAAAAATAGTTAGTTATAAATAAATACCGAGGAATGTCTAAAAAATACTGTAACGATAATCCTGTACAGAGTAAATCCTAGCCATTATTATTTTACGTAATACATTTTGTCGGAACCATACATTACAACATTATAAAATATATTATTCCATTTTTTGAAATATCTTACGTTTATTAAGCTTCAATCAATTTAGTAATAAATAGATGTATTCGAATAGGCGTTTTTATATAAGGATTTTATTCGCACACAGAATTTTATGTTCGAGTCTGTATTTTTAGGTTATTCTTTTTTCTCTTTTTTCTTTTTTTTTCCTTCTTTTTTCCCTTTTTTTCTCTCTTTTTTTTCTACATTCTATACCGGCACAATCAACAATCGCTGTATGTTTACAGGTGCAATGGATTTAAGAGTTGGCCGGAGGAATCTGAAATGACGCTTTTGCTGAGTTGTGATTGCGGCCGGAGAAGATCTCTGAAGCGGGGGCGGCGGCGGCGGCGTTTAGGCGGGAGGAGGATGACGGACGGCTAACGGAGGAAAGGGGATTCGACGAGAGAATCGGGAACGAAATGTTGTTGTGGGAAGGCGAGAGATTGTGCCAGCGTAAAATGAGAGTTGAGGGTGGGGCGGGTGTTTCCGAGGACTGGCCGCGCATCATCCAGGATTTTGCCACTCGGCCAACTCTCCCGACATCCCGCCGACACCACTCACGATGGTTCGATCGACTCTCAACACTACATTTCTGGTAAAACTTATTCTAATTTAAATCCGAGTGTAGAAACCGATGGATACCGAATGTTTCAGAAAGGACCGCAAATAATAACACATCGAAGAATCTTATCTGTGCAAAGATGTTGACGTACTTGAAGATATGTACAACGCCACTTATTGTGGCTAATTCCGCAATTACCTAGTTGTCGACCCGATATATCTTTTAGATGCGTGTAAACTTTTGTAAATCATTTTGGGTATCGAAAAATGAATCGATGCATGTCTAATATTCGCGCAGGTATATAATAATATAATATCGCCGTGTCTGAAGGCCGTGCGGTGAACGGAGAGGTTGAGGAATATGAGGTGATCGGGGAAAGGTGTGACCTCTGACCTCTGACCCTGGGGTCACTCTTAGCTTTGTTAGAAAATTGTTAAGGCTGGAACCAATATATTTATTATCGGTAGAAATATTCCCCGTATGTTCTCTCTGTATATTTCTATATATTTATATATACTAATTCATAATCGAAGCGTAATGGCGGATATTAGCGGAGGGTTTTCGATTGGTTTTAATTTAAATAAATCTAATTTTGTTAGAAAATTGATCTGGCCGGAACCAATATATTTATTATCGGTAGAAATATTCCCCGTATTTTCTTTCTGTATATTTCTATATATTTATGTACACTAATTCATAATCGGAGCGTAATGGCAGATATTAGCGGAGAGTTTTTGATTGGTTTTAATTTAAATAAATCTAATTTTGATAGAAAATTGTTCTGGCCGGAACCAATTTATTTATTATCGGTAGAAATATTCCCCGTATGTTCTCTCTGTATATTTCTATATATTTATATATACAAATTCATAATCGAAGCGTAATGGCAGATATTAGCGGAGGGTTTTGGATTGGTTTTAATTTAAATAAATCTAATTTTGCTAGAAAATTGTTCAGGCTGGAACCAATTTATTTATTATCGGTAGAAATATTCCCCGTATGTTCTCTCTGTACATTTCTATATATTTATATATACAAATTCATAATCGAAGCGTAATGGCAGATATTAGCGGAGGGTTTTCGATTGGTTTTAATTTAAATAAATCTATTTTTGTTAGAAAATTGTTCAGGCCTGAACCAATATATTTATTATCGGTAGAAATATTCCCCGTATGTTCTCCCTGTATATTTCTATATATTTATATATACAAATTCATAATCGAAGCGTAATGGCAGATATTAGCGGAGGGTTTTCGATTGGTTTTAATTTAAATAAATCTATTTTTGTTAGAAAATTGTTCAGGCCTGGAACCAATATATTTATTATCGGTAGAAATATTCCCCGTATGTTCTCTCTGTATATTTCTATATATTTATATATACAAATTCATAATCGAAGCGTAATGGCAGATATTAGCGGAGGGTTTTCGATTGGTTTTAATTTAAATAAATCTAATTTTGTTAGAAAATTGTTCAGGCCGGAACCAATATATTTATTATCGGTAGAAATATTCCCCGTATGTTCTCTCTGTATATTTCTATATATTTATATATACAAATTCATAATCGAAGCGTAATGGCAGATATTAGCGGAGGGTTTTCGATTGGTTTTAATTTAAATAAATCTAATTTTGTTAGAAAATTGTTCAGGCCGGAACCAATTTATTTATTATCGGTAGAAATATTCCCCGTATGTTCTCCCTGTATATTTCTATATATTTATATATACAAATTCATAATCGAAGCGTAATGGCAGATATTAGCGGAGGGTTTTCGATTGGTTTTAATTTAAATAAATCTATTTTGTTAGAAAATTGTTCAGGCCGGAACCAATATATTTATTATCGGTAGAAATATTCCCCGTATGTTCTCCTGTATATTTCTATATATTTATATATACAAATTCATAATCGAAGCGTAATGGCAGATATTAGCGGAGGGTTTTCGATTGGTTTTAATTTAAATAAATCTATTTTTGTTAGAAAATTGTTCAGGCCGGAACCAATATATTTATTATCGGTAGAAATATTCCCCGTATGTTCTCTCTGTATATTTCTATATATTTATATATACAAATTCATAATCGAAGCGTAATGGCAGATATTAGCGGAGGGTTTTCGATTGGTTTTAATTTAAATAAATCTAATTTTGTTAGAAAATTGTTCAGGCCGGAACCAATATATTTATTATCGGTAGAAATATTCCCGTATGTTCTCCTGTATATTTCTATATATTTATGTATACAAATTCATAATCGAAGCGTAATGGCAGATATTAGCGGAGGGTTTTCGATTGGTTTTAATTTAAATAAATCTATTTTTGTTAGAAAATTGTTCAGGCCGGAACCAATATATTTATTATCGGTAGAAATATTCCCCGTATGTTCTCTCTGTATATTTCTATATATTTATATATACAAATTCATAATCGAAGCGTAATGGCAGATATTAGCGGAGGGTTTTCGATTGGTTTTAATTTAAATAAATCTATTTTTTTAGAAAATTGTTCAGGCCGGAACCAATATATTTATTATCGGTAGAAATATTCCCCGTATGTTCTCTCTGTATATTTTTATATATTTATATATACAAATTCATAATCGAAGCGTAATGGCAGATATTAGCGGAGGGTTTTCGATTGGTTTTAATTTAAATAAATCTATTTTTGTTAGAAAATTGTTCAGGCCGGAACCAATATATTTATTATCGGTAGAAATATTCCCCGTATGTTCTCTCTGTATATTTTAGATATTTATATATACAAATTCATAATCGAAGCGTAATGGCAGATATTAGCGGAGGGTTTTCGATTGGTTTTAATTTAAATAAATCTATTTTTTAGAAAATTGTTCAGGCCGCAACCAATATATTTATTATCGGTAGAAATATTCCCCGTATGTTCTCTCTGTATATTTTTAGATATTTATATATACAAATTCATAATCGAAGCGTAATGGGAGATATTAGCGGAGGGTTTTCGATTGGTTTTAATTTAAATAAATCTATTTTTTTTAGAAAATTGTTCAGGCCGGAACCAATATATTTATTATCGGTAGAAATATTCCCCGTATGTTCTCTCTGTATATTTTATATATTTATATATACAAATTCATAATCGAAGCGTAATGGGAGATATTAGCGGAGGGTTTTCGATTGGTTTTAATTTAAATAAATCTATTTTTTTTAGAAAATTGTTCAGGCCGCAACCAATATATTTATTATCGGTAGAAATATTCCCCGTATGTTCTCTCTGTATATTTTTAGATATTTATATATACAAATTCATAATCGAAGCGTAATGGGAGATATTAGCGGAGGGTTTTCGATTGGTTTTAATTTAAATAAATCTATTTTTTTTAGAAAATTGTTCAGGCTGCAACCAATATATTTATTATCACTAGAAATATTCCCCGTATGTTCTCTCTGTATATTTTAGATATTTATATATACAAATTCATAATCGAAGCGTAATGGGAGATATTAGCGGAGGGTTTTCGATTGGTTTTAATTTAAATAAATCTATTTTTTTTAGAAAATTGTTCAGGCCGCAACCAATATATTTATTATCACTAGAAATATTCCCCGTATGTTCTCTCTGTATATTTTTAGATATTTATATATACAAATTCATAATCGAAGCGTAATGGGAGATATTAGCGGAGGGTTTTCGATTGGTTTTAATTTAAATAAATCTATTTTTTTTAGAAAATTGTTCAGGCCGGAACCAATATATTTATTATCTGTAGAAATATTCCCCGTATGTTCTCTCTGTATATTTCTAGATATTTATATATACAAATTCATAATCGAAGCGTAATGGGAGATATTAGCGGAGGGTTTTCGATTGGTTTTAATTTAAATAAATCTATTTTTTTTAGAAAATTGTTCAGGCCGCAACCAATATATTTATTATCACTAGAAATATTCCCCGTATGTTCTCTCTGTATATTTTTAGATATTTATATATACAAATTCATAATCGAAGCGTAATGGGAGATATTAGCGGAGGGTTTTCGATTGGTTTTAATTTAAATAAATCTATTTTTTTTAGAAAATTGTTCAGGCCGGACACCAATATATTTATTATCGGTAGAAATATTCCCCGTATGTTCTCTCTGTATATTTTTAGATATTTATATATACAAATTCATAATCGAAGCGTAATGGGAGATATTAGCGGAGGGTTTTCGATTGGTTTTAATTTAAATAAATCTATTTTTTTTAGAAAATTGTTCAGGCCGCAACCAATATATTTATTATCGGTAGAAATATTCCCCGTATGTTCTCTCTGTATATTTTTAGATATTTATATATACAAATTCATAATCGAAGCGTAATGGGAGATATTAGCGGAGGGTTTTCGATTGGTTTTAATTTAAATAAATCTATTTTTTTTAGAAAATTGTTCAGGCCGCAACCAATATATTTATTATCTGTAGAAATATTCCCCGTATGTTCTCTCTGTATATTTTTAGATATTTATATATACAAATTCATAATCGAAGCGTAATGGCAGATATTAGCGGAGGGTTTTCGATTGGTTTTAATTTAAATAAATCTATTTTTTTTAGAAAATTGATCAGGCCGCAACCAATATATTTATTATCACTAGAAATATTCCCCGTATGTTCTCTCTGTATATTTTTAGATATTTATATATACAAATTCATAATCGAAGCATAATGGGAGATATTAGCGGAGGGTTTTCGATTGGTTTTAATTTAAATAAATCTATTTTTTTTAGAAAATTGTTCAGGCCGCAACCAATATATTTATTATCGGTAGAAATATTCTCTGTATATTTTTAGATATTTATATATACAAATTCATAATCCGATATATAGCGGGATCACCGGATCCCATTGGTATCTTTAAATAAATCTATTTTGTTAGAAATTGTTCAGGCTGGACCAATTATATATCGGTTATTATTCACATAATCGAAGCGTAATGGGAGATATTAGCGGAGGGTTTTCGATTGGTTTTAATTTAAATAAATCTATTTTTTTTAGAAAATTGATCAGGCCGCAACCAATATATTTATTATCGGTAGAAATATTCCCTGTATGTTCTCTGTATATTTTAGATATTTATATATACAAATTCATAATCGAAGCGTAATGGGAGATATTAGCGGAGGGTTTTGATTGGTTTTAATTTAAATAAATCTAATTTTTAGAAAATTGATCAGGCCGGAACCAATTGAAATATTCCCGTATGTTTTCTGTAATTTAAATAAATCTATTCGAAGCCTTTTAGAAAATTTAAATAAATCTATGTGCAACCAATATATTTATTATCACTAGAAATATTCCCGTATGTTCTCTCTGTATATTTTAGATATTTATATATACAAATTCATAATCAAGCGGGAGATAAGCGGAGGGTGGGAGATATTCAGGCCAACCAATAGCCCCGGAGATATTTATATATACAAATTCATAATCGAAGCGGAAGTTTTCGATTGGTTTTAATTTAAATAAATCTATTTTTTTGAAAATTGTTCAGGCCGCAACCAATATATTTATTGTCAGGTAGAAATATTCCCCGTATGTTCTCTCTGTATATTTTTAGATATTTATATATACAAATTCATAATCGAAGCCTAATGGGAGATATTAGCGGAGGGTTTTCGATTGGTTTTAATTTAAATAAATCTATTTTTTTAGAAAATTATTCAGGCCGCAACCAATATATTTATTATCACTAGAAATATTCCCGTATATTTCTCTCTGTATATTTTAGATATTTATATATACAAATTCATAATCGAAGCTAATGGAGATATTAGCGGAGGTTTTCGATTGGTTTTAATTTAAATAAATCTATTTTTTTAGAAAATTATTCAGGCCGCAACCAATATATTTATTATCACTAGAAATATTCCCCGTATGTTCTCTCTGTATATTTTAGATATTTATATACAAATTCATAATCGAAGCGTAATGGGAGATATTAGCGGAGGGTTTCGATTAGTTTTAATTTAAATAAATCTATTTTTGTTAGAAAATTGTTCAGGCCGCAACCAATATATTTATTATCACTAGAAATATTCCCCGTATATTCTCTCTGTATATTTTAGATATTTATATATACAAATTCATAATCGAAGCGTAATGGGAGATATTAGCGGAGGGTTTTCGATTGGTTTTAATTTAAATAAATCTATTTTTTTTAGAAAATTGTTCAGGCCGCAACCAATATATTTATTATCGGTAGAAATATTCCCCGTATGTTCTCTCTGTATATTTTTAGATATTTATATATACAAATTCATAATCGAAGCATAATGGGAGATATTAGCGGAGGGTTTTCGATTGGTTTTAATTTAAATAAATCTAACGAAATTGTTCAGGCCACAACCAATATATTTATTATCGCTAGAAATATTCCCATATGTTCTCTGTATATTTTTAGATATTTATATATACAAATTCATAATCGAAGCGTAATGGGAGATATTAGCGGAGGGTTTTCGATTGGTTTTAATTTAAATAAATCTATTTTTTTTAGAAAATTGTTCAGGCCGCAACCAATATATTTATTATCGGTAGAAATATTCCCCGTATGTTCTCTCTGTATATTTTTAGATATTTATATATACAAATTCATAATCGAAGCGTAATGGGAGATATTAGCGGAGGGTTTTCGATTGGTTTTAATTTAAATAAATCTATTTTTTTTAGAAAATTGTTCAGGCCGCAACCAATATATTTATTATCACTAGAAATATTCCCCGTATGTTCTCTCTGTATATTTTAGATATTTATATATACAAATTCATAATCAAGCGTAATGGGAGATATTAGCGGAGGGTTTTCGATTGGTTTTAATTTAAATAAATCTATTTTTTTTAGAAAATTGTTCAGGCCGCAACCAATATATTTATTATCGGTAGAAATATTCCCCGTATGTTCTCTCTGTATATTTTTAGATATTTATATATACAAATTCATAATCGAAGCGTAATGGGAGATATTAGCGGAGGGTTTTCGATTGGTTTTAATTTAAATAAATCTATTTTTTTTAGAAAATTGTTCAGGCCGCAACCAATATATTTATTATCGATAGAAATATTCCCCGTATGTTCTCTCTGTATATTTTTAGATATTTATATATACAAATTCATAATCGAAGCGTAATGGGAGATATTAGCGGAGGGTTTTCGATTGGTTTTAATTTAAATAAATCTATTTTTGAAAATTCAGGCCACAACCAATATATTTATTATCACTAGAAATATTCCCGTATGTTCTCTCTGTATATTTTTAGATATTTATATATACAAATTCATAATCGAAGCGTAATGGGAGATATTAGCGGAGGGTTTTCGATTGGTTTTAATTTAAATAAATCTATTTTTTTTAGAAAATTGTTCAGGCCGCAACCAATATATTTATTATCGGTAGAAATATTCCCCGTATGTTCTCTCTGTATATTTTTAGATATTTATATATACAAATTCATAATCGAAGCATAATGGGAGATATTAGCGGAGGGTTTTCGATTGGTTTTAATTTAAATAAATCTATTTTTTTTAGAAAATTGTTCAGGCCGCAACCAATATATTTATTATCGCTAGAAATATTCCCCGTATGTTCTCTCTGTATATTTTTAGATATTTATATATACAAATTCATAATCGAAGCGTAATGGGAGATATTAGCGGAGGGTTTTCGATTGGTTTTAATTTAAATAAATCTATTTTTTAGAAAATTGATCAGGCCGCAACCAATATATTTATTATCACTAGAAATATTCCCCATGTATTCTCTGTATATTTTAGATATTTATATATACAAATTCATAATCGAAGCGTAATGGGAGATATTAGCGGAGGGTTTTCGATTGGTTTTAATTTAAATAAATCTATTTTTTAGAAAATTGATCCAGGCCGCAACCAATATATTTATTATCACTAGAAATATTCCCCGTATGTTCTCTGTATATTTTTAGATATTTATATATACAAATTCATAATCAAGCGTAATGGAGATATTAGCGGAGGGTTTTCGATTGGTTTTAATTTAAATAAATCTATTTTTAGAAAATTGTTCAGGCCGCAACCAATATATTTATTATCACTAGAAATATTCCCCGTATGTTCTCTCTGTATGTTTAGATTTTTGTATATACAAATTCATAATCGAAGCGTAATGGGAGATATTAGCGGAGGGTTTTCGATTGGTTTTAATTTAAATAAATCTATTTTTTTTAGAAAATTGATCAGGCCGCAACCAATATATTTATTATCACTAGAAATATTCCCCGTATGTTCTCTCTGTATATTTTAGATATTTATATATACAAATTCATAATCGAAGCGTAATGGGAGATATTAGCGGAGGGTTTTCGATTGGTTTTAATTTAAATAAATCTATTTTTAGAAAATTGTTCAGGCCGCAACCAATATATTTATTATCACTAGAAATATTCCCGTATGTTCTCTCTGTATATTTTAGATATTTATATATACAAATTCATAATCGAAGCGTAATGGGAGATATTAGCGGAGGGTTTTCGATTGGTTTTAATTTAAATAAATCTATTTTTTAGAAATTGTTCAGGCCAAACCAATATATTTATTATCACTAGAAATATTCCCGTATATTCTCTCTGTATATTTTAGATATTTATATATACAAATTCATAATCGAAGCGTAATGGGAGATATTAGCGGAGGGTTTTCGATTGGTTTTAATTTAAATAAATCTATTTTTGAAAATTATTCAGGCCGCAACCAATATATTTATTATCTAGAAATATTCCCCATGTTCTCTCTGTATATTTTTAGATATTTATATATACAAATTCATAATCGAAGCGTAATGGAGATATTAGCGGAGGGTTTTCGATTGGTTTTAATTTAAATAAATCTATTTTTTAGAAAATTATTCAGGCCGCAACCAATATATTTATTATCACTAGAAATATTCCCATATTTCTCTATATTTTAGATATTTATATATACAAATTCATAATCGAAGCGTAATGGGAGATATTAGCGGAGGGTTCGATTGGTTTTAATTTAAATAAATCTATTTTTTAGAAAATTGTTCAGGCCAAACAATATATTTATTATCACTAGAAATATTCCCGTATGTTCTCTCTGTATATTTTAGATATTTATATATACAAATTCATAATCGAAGCGTAATGGGAGATATTAGCGGAGGGTTTTCGATTGGTTTTAATTTAAATAAATCTATTTTTTAGAAAATTGATCAGGCCGCAACCAATATATTTATTATCACTAGAAATATTCCCCGTATGTTCTCTCTGTATATTTTAGATATTTATATATACAAATTCATAATCGAAGCGTAATGGAGATATTAGCGGAGGGTTTTCGATTGGTTTTAATTTAAATAAATCTATTTTTTAGAAAATTGATCAGGCCACAACAATATATTTATTATCACTAGAAATATTCCCCGTATGTTCTCTCTGTATATTTTTAGATATTTATATATACAAATTCATAATCAAGCGTAATGGGAGATATTAGCGGAGGTTTTCGATTGGTTTTAATTTAAATAAATCTATTTTTTTAGAAAATTGATCAGGCCGCAACCAATATATTTATTATCACTAGAAATATTCCCGTATGTTTCTCTCTATATTTTTAGATATTTATATATACAAATTCATAATCGAAGCGTAATGGGAGATATTAGCGGAGGGTTTTCGATTGGTTTTAATTTAAATAAATCTATTTTTAGAAAATTGTTGATCAGGCCACCAATATATTTATTATCACTAGAAATATTCCCGTATGTTCTCTCTATATTTTTTTAGATTTATATATACAAATTCATAATCGAAGCATAATGGGAGATATTAGCAGGGTTTTCGATTGGTTTTAATTTAAATAAATCTATTTTTTAGAAAATTGTTCAGGCCGCAATATATTTATTATCACTAGAAATATTCCCCGTATGTTCTCTCTGTATATTTTTAGATATTTATATATACAAATTCATAATCGAAATGGGAGATATTAGCGGAGGGTTTCGATTGGTTTTAATTTAAATAAATCTATTTTTTAGAAAATTGATCAGGCCGCAATAATATATTTATTATCACTAGAAATATTCCCATATGTTCTCTCTGTATATTTTTAGATATTTATATATACAAATTCATAATCAAGCCTAATGGGAGATATTAGCGGAGGGTTTTCGATTGGTTTTAATTTAAATAAATCTATTTTTTAGAAAATTGTTCAGGCCGCAACCAATATATTTATTATCACTAGAAATATTCCCCGTATGTTCTCTCTGTATATTTTAGATATTTATATATACAAATTCATAATCAAGCGTAATGGGAGATATTAGCGGAGGGTTTTCGATTGGTTTTAATTTAAATAAATCTATTTTTTTAGAAAATTGTTCAGGCCGCAACCAATATATTTATTATCACTAGAAATATTCCCCGTATGTTCTCTCTGTATATTTTAGATATTTATATATAAAAATTCATAATCGAAGCGTAATGGAGATATTAGCGGAGGTTTTCGATTGGTTTTAATTTAAATAAATCTATTTTTTAGAAAATTGATCAGGCCGCAACCAATATATTTATTATCACTAGAAATATTCCCGTATGTTCTCTCCTGTATATTTTTAGATATTTATATACAAATTCATAATCGAAGCGTAATGGGAGATATTAGCGGAGGTTTTCGATTGGTTTTAATTTAAATAAATCTATTTTTAGAAAATTGATCAGGCCGCAACCAATATATTTATTACTAGAAATATTCCCGTATGTTCTCTCTGTATATTTTAGATATTTATATATACAAATTCAACGAAGCCTAATGGGAGATATTAGCGGAGGTTTTCGATTGGTTTTAATTTAAATAAATCTATTTTTTTTAGAAAATTGATCAGGCTGCAACCAATATATTTATTATCACTAGAAATATTCCCCGTATGTTCTCTCTGTATATTTTTAGATATTTATATATACAAATTCATAATCGAAGCGTAATGGGAGATATTAGCGGAGGGTTTTCGATTGGTTTTAATTTAAATAAATCTATTTTTTTTAGAAAATTGATCAGGCCGCAACCAATATATTTATTATCACTAGAAATATTCCCCGTATGTTCTCTCTGTATATTTTTAGATATTTATATATACAAATTCATAATCGAAGCGTAATGGGAGATATTAGCGGAGGGTTTTCGATTGGTTTTAATTTAAATAAATCTATTTTTTTTAGAAAATTGATCAGGCCGCAACCAATATATTTATTATCACTAGAAATATTCCCGTATGTTCTCTCTGTATATTTTAGATATTTATATATACAAATTCATAATCAAGCGTAATGGGAGATATTAGCGGAGGGTTTTGATTGGTTTTAATTTAAATAAATCTATTTTTTAGAAAATTGTTCAGGCGCAACCAATATATTTATTATCGGTAGAAATATTCCCCGTATGTTCTCTCTGTATTTTTAGATATTTATATATACAAATTCATAATCGAAGCAATGGGAGATATTAGCGGAGGGTTTTCGATTGGTTTTAATTTAAATAAATCTATTTTTTAGAAAATTGTTCAGGCCGCAACCAATATTTATTATCACTAGAAATATTCCCCGTATGTTCTCTCTGTATATTTTAGATATTTATATATACAAATTCATAATCGAAGCGTAATGGGAGATATTAGCTGAGGGTTTCGATTGGTTTTAATTTAAATAAATCTATTTTTTAGAAAATTGTTCAGGCCGCAACCAATATATTTATTATCGGTAGAAATATTCCCGTATGTTCTCTCTGTATATTTTTAGATATTTATATACAAATTCATAATCGAAGCATAATGGGAGATATTAGCGCGAGGGTTTTCGATTGGTTTTAATTTAAATAAATCTATTTTTTAGAAAATTGTTCAGGCCGCAACCAATATATTTATTATCACTAGAAATATTCCCGTATGTTCTCTCTGTATATTTTAGATATTTATATATACAAATTCATAATCAAAGCATAATGGGAGATATTAGCGGAGGGTTTTCGATTGGTTTTAATTTAAATAAATCTATTTTTTAGAAAATTGTTCAGGCCGCAACCAATATATTTATTATCGTAGAAATATTCCCGTATGTTCTCTCTGTATATTTTAGATATTTATATATACAAATTCATAATCGAAGCTAATGGGAGATATTAGCGGAGGTTTCGATTGGTTTTAATTTAAATAAATCTATTTTTTAGAAAATTGTTCAGGCCGCAACCAATATATTTATTATCGGTAGAAATATTCCCCGTATGTTCTCTCTGTATATTTTTAGATATTTATATACAAATTCATAATCGAAGCGTAATGGGAGATATTAGTGGGTTTTCGATTGGTTTTAATTTAAATAAATCTATTTTTTAGAAAATTGGTCAGGCCGCAACCAATATATTTATTATCAGTAGAAATATTCCCCATATGTTCTCTCTGTATATTTTAGATATTTATATATACAAATTCATAATCGAAGCGTAATGGGAGATATTAGCGGAGGGTTTTCGATTGGTTTTAATTTAAATAAATCTATTTTTTTTAGAAAATTGTTCAGGCCGCAACCAATATATTTATTATCGGTAGAAATATTCCCCATATGTTCTCTCTGTATATTTTTAGATATTTATATATACAAATTCATAATCGAAGCAATGGGAGATATTAGCGGAGGGTTTTCGATTGGTTTTAATTTAAATAAATCTATTTTTTTTAGAAAATTGTTCAGGCCGCAACCAATATATTTATTATCGGTAGAAATATTCCCCGTATGTTCTCTCTGTATATTTTTAGATATTTATATATACAAATTCATAATCGAAGCGTAATGGGAGATATTAGCGGAGGGTTTTCGATTGGTTTTAATTTAAATAAATCTATTTTTTTTAGAAAATTGTTCAGGCCGCAACCAATATATTTATTATCGGTAGAAATATTCCCCGTATGTTCTCTCTGTATATTTTTAGATATTTATATATACAAATTCATAATCGAAGCGTAATGGGAGATATTAGCGGAGGGTTTTCGATTGGTTTTAATTTAAATAAATCTATTTTTTTTAGAAAATTGTTCAGGCCGCAACCAATATATTTATTATCACTAGAAATATTCCCGTATGTTCTCTCCTGTATATTTTTAGATATTTATATATACAAATTCATAATCGAAGCATAATGGGAGATATTAGCTGAGGGTTTTCGATTGGTTTTAATTTAAATAAATCTATTTTTTTTAGAAAATTGTTCAGGCCACAACCAATATATTTATTATCGGTAGAAATATTCCCCGTATGTTCTCTGTATATTTTTAGATATTTATATATACAAATTCATAATCGAAGCGTAATGGGAGATATTAGCGGAGGGTTTTCGATTGGTTTTAATTTAAATAAATCTATTTTTTTGAAAATTGTTCAGGCCGCAAACAATATATTTATTATCACTAGAAATATTCCCGTATGTTCTCTCCTGTATATTTTTAGATATTTATATATACAAATTCATAATCGAAGCGTAATGGGAGATATTAGCGGAGGGTTTTCGATTGGTTTTAATTTAAATAAATCTATTTTTTTTGGAAAATTGTTCAGGCCGCAACCAATATATTTATTATCGGTAGAAATATTCCCCGTATGTTCTCTCTGTATATTTTTAGATATTTATATATACAAATTCATAATCGAAGCGTAATGGGAGATATTAGCGGAGGGTTTCGATTGGTTTTAATTTAAATAAATCTATTTTTTAGAAAATTGTTCAGGCCACAACCAATATATTTATTATCGGTGAAATATTCCCGTATGTTCTCTGTATATTTTAGATATTTATATACAAATTCATAATCGAAGCGTAATGGAGATATTAGCGGAGGGTTTTCGATTGGTTTTAATTTAAATAAATCTATTTTTTCGGAAAATTATTCAGGCCACAACCAATATATTTATTATCTATAGAAATATTCCCGTATGTTCTCTCTGTATATTTTAGATATTTATATATACAAATTCATAATCGAAGGCAATGGGAGATATTAGCGGAGGGTCATTGGTTTTAATTTAAATAAATCTATTTTTTTAGAAAATTGTTCAGGCCGCACCAATATATTTATTATCACTAGAAATATTCCCGTATATGTTCTCTCCGTATATTTTTAGATATTTATATACACGAAATTCACAATCGAAGCGTAATGGGAGATATTAGCGGAGGGTTTTCGATTGGTTTTAATTTAAATAAATCTATTTTTTTAGAATATTGTTCAGGCCACAACCAATATATTTATTATCGGTAGAAATACTCCGTATGTTCTCTCTGTATATTTTTAGATATTTATATATAAAATTCATAATCGAAGCATAATGGGAGATATTAGCGGAGGGTTTTCGATTGGTTTTAATTTAAATAAATCTATTTTTGAAAATTGTTCAGGCCACAACCAATATATTTATTATCGAAATATTCCCCGTATGTTCTCTCTGTATATTTTTAGATATTTATATATACAAATTCATAATCAAGCGTAATGGGAGATATTAGCGGAGGGTTTTCGATTGGTTTAATTTAAATAAATCTATTTTTTTAGAAAATTGATCAGGCCGCAACCAATATATTTATTATCACTAGAAATATTCCCGTATGTTCTCTCTGTATATTTTAGATATTTATATATACAAATTCATAATCGAAGCTAATGGGAGATATTAGCGGAGGTTTTCGATTGGTTTTAATTTAAATAAATCTATTTTTAGAAAATTATTCAGGCCACAACCAATATATTTATTATCAGTAGAAATATTCCCCGTATGTTCTCTCTGTATATTTTAGATATTTATATATACAAATTCATAATCAAGCCACGCGGAGATATTAGCGGAGGGTTTTCGATTGGTTTTAATTTAAATAAATCTATTTTTTTAGAAAATTGTTCAGGCCACAACCAATATATTTATTATCACTAGAAATATTCCCATATGTTCTCTCTGTATATTTTAGATATTTATATATACAAATTCATAATCGAGCGTAACGGGAGATATTAGCGGAGGGTTTTCGATTGGTTTTAATTTAAATAAATCTATTTTTTAGAAAATTATTCAGGCATAACCAATATATTTATTATCAGTAGAAATATTCCCGTATGTTCTCTCTGTATATTTTAGATATTTATATACAAATTCATAATCAGAGCGTAATTGGAGATATTAGCGGAGGGTTTTCGATTGGTTTTAATTTAAATAAATCTATTTTTTAGAAAATTATTCAGGCCACAACAATATATTTATTATCACTAGAAATATT